>JAQPZY010000058.1:0-36418 GCA_029931535.1 Margaritifera margaritifera
AAGTTAACAGTATTGAAAACATGTCTGTCTCTCCATCTAAGCTTTAAGAAATACAGGATCACTTATTGGGTGTTGAGATGTTCAACAATGCTAAAGGTTTTATGTTAACATTTGTGTAGTCAGATAAGGGAGTTACAATTCAATACAAACAGATGTAGTTGATAATCTGGTATCATCACTGGTTTATAACTTCCCGACAAAAGTAAGAATTATGTGATAAAAATAGTACAATTCTATGTTTCCTATCAAATGTTTGTGCTTGATTTGTTCCTATGAAATATTTTAAAGTTACTGTTTGTGGTATTGTCCTAATTTCTTGAGTGAACAAGTTTGTTCCAGCAGTGTGACCGACGAGCTTGCTAAGTCAGCTACACCAATAGAGAAAAAAAATCGTCCTCCAGGGATATGAAGAGTACGACCTAACAATACACATATTTATTGCAGACTTTCATTTATTATAATTAGCATAAAGTTACCAGATCTTTTAACTTTACTCAATGGAGGAAATTCCAAATAATTAAATAAGTATGATCAGGTGCTTCTTTACTGAATTTCATTCATAATTTTAATTCCTGACGCGCATGAATATAATCAGGTGAGTAGAATGATGTCATAATGTAAAACCTTCTATGATGTCATAATGTCATCATTCCCGTCCATATCGACGACGTATACAGGGAGCGTCCCTGTTCAATTATCCTCTCCCTATCTAAAGTCTGTGTGACAAAATCAGAGTAACATTAATAATATTTTAATTTGCAACATACTTTAAAAATAATGCAATACAATAAAGGCTTTTCAGTAATAGCATGTTCATAACTTTAGTGAAAGCAATATGTGGACCATATTATCATTTTTAATTGACGATAAGGGACACATCTTTTGTGGTCCATTGATTGTCCTTTATATACAAGTTTCAATGTAAAACAGCGTAAGACTGACCTGTGAGCAACAATTCGACATATGATTTGGAATCTGACCATTCGAGATTGCAAAATTTGATCAAACACTATAGTATCTATGACAGTAATATTAGAATCTTTGAGAAAAGTGATCAAACAATCAACATTTGAGCATACTAAACAAGATGATATGGACAATGGATTTGTCAGCCATGCTTATTCATAGAGTTAAACAGCCCATCTGGAGATATATACTTGCACATCTACATACATGTGTAAATAACACTAAGGTCTAGCAATATGCATACATATGTACAATATAGTACTATGGCCCTTAATACTTAAATGAAGGATCAAATGGTGAGAAAAAAAGTGATGCAAAAATAAATTGTCCTCGCAATAAAACAAATAACCCAATTATGAAAAGAATCCATCACATAGTTAAAATTTATGTTAAGCGAAAGAATAAATTTCAATCATCATTCACCAAACTCTTAACACAAATATTTGTATACCTAACTTTTTACAACCAGGGAAAATAGGGGTAGCTGAGTACATTGCGTAATGATTTATCTTTACTCAGTAAAGAAACATACAAAGAATAAATATAAACAATTAAAACTTTTAGGACATATATGCAAAATGATAACTTCACCTTATACTTACTCGAAGATTTTCTGAGACTGTGACCACGATGCCAAGGTTATAAGTCATGGGTGTTGTCAAATAATAAATTGTCTTCAACAGCCCCAGTGCAAACAGAACACATTGAGGATTTAAGAAAATATAAATATATTAAACTATATAATTAATAAATTAAAACTTTCACCAAAAGATTTAAAACTTATATTCAGAGACGTGTGACCTTGATCCCCATAGGTCAAATAGTAAGGGTCCACTATAATGAAACTGTTTATATGTATTTTTTCTGCTGTTACGACTCTATGGTCTAAGAAAAATGTAACAGAAAGAAAGTGAAAAAAACAAATCAAGTAAAAAATCAACAAGCAATTTTATTTCTAGATTAAATTAAAAAGAAAAATCAAAAAGACACTTACAGTAATGTGTTTTTGAGATCCAAATAATCCAATAAGAATGAGTGATCTAATCACAAAACTTTAAATATAGAATGTTTCCGAATTCACGGCTGTGTCCTTGAAATGTTATGATTGTGGCTAATGGTCTTCCAAATTCCAGATGTACTAATAATTCTTTGATGTGCTTATGTCAAAATGAAGTATTCCAAAATACGTGAATAAGTTTTCATCTTAAATTTCCAAATCATCAGTTAAAAAAAAAAAATATCCAAAATTCCAAAGTTTATGAGCACTGTTATAATCCAATGAATTTTTAAAATAATTCCTCTCTTATAATATGGAATGAATTTTACACAAATGTAAATATGCTCTTTACAAGACTGATTGTAACTGTCCAAACTGCATAAATGTACCACCAAACATCGTCTATAAAAAAAGAAGGTGGTCACATGAGCAGAAAGTTCTAGAATATGAAGGTCATCTTAATGGATTATTTTTACTTGTCAACAAAAAACAACCTTGACCTTCAAATTGGAGAAACCATATTTATCAAAACAAACCTAATTCAAGGAAACTAGTTAAACATGTATTTCCTGATAACAATAAGACTCACGGCAAATAATAAAGTGAAGAAATATTTATAATTACCTAAAATACCTACAACACCATAATAACATCAAACCTAACACTGCACTAGAATGATATATCCAGATTATGAATACAATCAACACAGGGATAATAGTAAAATGTAAGCAAATGGAAAGCGTTATCTAAAGTCTAAACATCACTATTCAAGAGAACAAGTGAATTTTGGATCCAAACTCCCGGGTGAGAGAGACAAAAAGATAAAATTTTTTAATCAGTGAGAATGCTAAAAGTATGTATCAGCACATCATTTGAAAATTATATTATAGTGATAGAAACATAAGTTAAAAAAAGTTTCCGTTCTGAGTGTATGAGAACGAAATAAGGACTAAACCATTCATCATTTAAAGACCCCCAGATCAAACCATATAATATTAAATGGGTATAGTAATGAACAAAAAATTGTACACAGAAATATTAAAAAAGCTGTTTCATCAAACAGGTGAAATGCTGAAGAAATGTGCATGTCCCAATGAATTCAAATCTGTGGGCAAAGTAGACTTTTGTGTCAATTGTTTCTTTCAACTTGAATAAGGATAATTTTCTGTCAATGTAAATTAGGTAATATTGTGGAACAAGTTTTAAAGAAATGTCCTCATAAAAAAAGAAAATTTTGCATCATTAAATAATACCAGTGTTATTACACTGTATTTACCTGGACAGTTTATTGTATGTTATATGTTATAAATTTATGATAGCTAAAAAAATCAGTTGGAATATTTGATATAAATGTATCATCATGAATAGAAGTTAACAGATTAATATGATGAAAATTTTGGGTGGTTATTGACTAAATTGAACAGAATGATAAGATAAAAATAATTTATTGTGCTCAGGTATATTTTTGGTTATAGGAGGAAAAAGCTGTCTGATGGAAAGTCGAAGGCCATTTCCTTCCCATCTGCTCAGGTTGGTCTAGCCACTTCTGCCCTGGTCCATGACCGGTTAAGTTCCCCGTGTAACTTATCAGAGGGAAAAGTTCTGGTTTGATGCATTGGTTCCAGCTGATCACCATGACTCATCAGTGGTGAGGTTTATATATCACGGCAAGGAGATCTGTGCAGCTGGTGCAAACAGCCTTTTACGGGCCACTTTGATATACACACAAGCAGTTTGGTAAGAAAGAAAGATATCACAAAACCCAAAGGTTTACACCCCGGTGGCTACTTGGTTCAAATGATATAATCATTTAAATGCAGACGGGGGTTATAATGTCATTAGTGAATAAAAAAAAAAATTTGTTTTGCGGGGGGATTGGAGGTATATTATGTTAATGAAAGCAATTTTTGTTCCAAGTTAGAATACAATCGCGTAAAACCGCAATGGTGTATGTATAGGTTTCCTACTTGTTTCAAAAATTGCTGGGGTACCAGGTTGCTGATGAAACCTGAATTCCTTCTGTGGTCCTAAGACTATGCAATTGGTTTGCACATGAAGTATCTGTTTCACCAGTTCCAGTTTGTCAATGGTGAAACTAAACCCGTAATTGTGGAGGCACAGGTTGAGTTAGGCTGAATTCACCTAAATTTTATTTTGGTGTCTATTGTCCCCATCCATTGATGGATTGAATATGTTTCTCAGTGTAGTTACTTGAATCGAGCCTATATTGCATCTAAAAGTTATCTGGTTCAGACAAAATAATTTATATTATCTGATATTAAACACCGTTTGGGTTAGATAATAGGATATCCTTATTTGCGGATGTCCACGATGGGTTCTTTTATTGTCACTTTGAAATTCCCATTTTGCCTCACCAAACTATTATTTGCCCACGTGTTTTTATTTTTTTTTTTTTTTTTTTTTTTTTTTTTTTTTAGGTAGTCAAGCTATCTTTTGCAACTTGACATACTTGGATGTTATGTTAGTATCCTTTTGTAAAAAGAAGAGTAAGTGGTATATGGATTAGTATAAAGACGCTTAGCTTTTTTGGCATTCATTCAATGGGTCATCCATTGTTTTGTTTTTTTCTTTGTTAGTGACCATCACTTCTAATGACTATTTCAAATGCGACAACAAATTTATATGTAAATGAGACCAAAGGAAATTTATTCATGCACCAATAACACACTCTACAAATTTAGATGGGGATCGACAGCTATATGTAAAATTTTAGTCCAGTCATTTTATATTATATTTGGAGTTATTATTTTCACAAAATCAGATGTTGCCAACTGCCATAAAATTTTACTTAAAAGAAATTTGCCTCCAATAAAATATATACTTTATGCCGCACCACTATCAAACAAAATCAATAATTAAAGATGCTAATTTGCATTTTATCTGCATTTATGTAGTGACTAATCTTAAGCACAAAAAAATGGACTTCGATTGGTATTGTTTCTACTTAAAGCAGATTTATCTCATGTAAGTTAAAATTTCATTCATAAATTGAATATGGTATTAAAAAAAGCCATAGGTAATATGAAATTTGTACCAAATAATCAGATGGTAAATCTGTAACAAAAGAATAAAAGAATCATATATCTTCTAACAAACTTTCTACTTTCCTTTTATTTGCAATCAACATCAAAAAGTCAGTTACTAGTAAGTTAGGTTGAAAATGATTTAGCTCTGTCCATCATAGTATGTTTAGTGTGTTGTCAGTCATAACAAAGGAATTGTATGCATCTGAGTATGGAAATTGACAATGAACCGAGAAGAATTACAGTTTTGTTTTCCTAAATCATTCTCGTTCCCTTGCTTGTACTTCATCAACTAAAGTATGTTCAAGGATTTTTTGTATGCCCTCAGAGAAGTAGGCAATGAGTATAATACTGTAATGATATCCATCTGTACACCCATAACAAATCTGTTTGAGCACAATAGCAAAAAAAGATAAATAAATAAACATATAGCCATGAAATTTTGTAGCATATTATTTTGTGTATATAGATGGTCTGATTAGACTTTCATGCCATTATAGCAATATTCCATTTTATTCAGATTTTTTAACTTTTGGACGTTTTAAGACCCTCTAAACTTATTACAGCGGGGACATCTAGATTTGGTCATGTCCATTTTGCTGTAAGCATAATTGCACAAAAATTAAAAAACAACTTTTGAGCATCATTGTGTAAAAAACCATTCCATATTTACAAACCAAATAATTCACTAGTATGGTGGTACCGTATCGGCCCGAGTTGTGACGAGGGAGGAGTGTACAGTGTTAAGAGTATGAAATCCCAAGAGATAATTTGCAAGAATCAGAGGTCATTAAATCACATGAAATGTCATTGACATGCATAGTTCTTTTTAGACATTAGAGTCGATTTGATGTTGCTGCATTCGTTAGAAATGCAAGGTTTTTGTAGCTTCAGTTTGTTGTGGGTAGAAAAGCCGGGATGGCAATCTTTGTTACGATTGGTTGAAAGAGATCCAAATTCAACTATGTGTACTTGATGTAGCAAAGATTTTTTTTTCTCAGTGGCCACCAGGGGGAAATCAGCAGTGGAAAAAGATGCACAAGGTGAAAATCACCAACAGAGACATAAAATGGCTTCCAATAATTTACTAGTAAATTACTGGTTAGTACAATATTTCTATCTTGCTTTTCAGATGACATTTTGTCATCATTTTCTGCAATTGTCCGAAGTGACACAGGACATTTAGATTCATTTAATAAAGCTAAAGATGAGCTGGACATCTTTCTTTACACTGCCCTGGCCGAATAATATCCTGAGCTGTGGGAAGTCACAAGAAAGCTGCTAATCTTGAGAATTGGCCAAGTTTCTGTTGAAAGGTGCTTTTCTGTTAACAGAGATATCATCTGTGAAAATCAGAATGATAATACTCGTATTGCAGGAAGGCATATTCATGTAGATGGGGCCCAATCTACATGCATAAGCCTTCTTGACTTTGGAATGCAAGAATCCCAAAACAACACAAGCAATTGACTCCAATTCTTATGTTGTTTCATGTTTATTCCATTGCACGGGCAGGAAGGCATATTCATGTAGATGGGGCCCAATCTACATGCATAAGCCTTCCTGACTTTGGCATGCAACAAATACAAAACAAGACGAACAATTCACTCCAATGCTTATTTTGTTTTATGTTTATTCTATTGGAAGGACAGGAAGGCATATTCATGTCGATGGGGCCCAATCTACATGCATAAGCCTTCCTGACTTGGAATGAAACAAACAATGCTTATGTTGTTTCATGTTTTTTCCATTGCACAGACAGTAAGGCATATTCATGTAGATTGTGCCCAATCTACATGCGTAAGCCTTCTTGACTTTGGAATGGAACAATCCCGAAACAACACAAGCAATTGACTCCAATTCTTATTTTTTTTTTCATGTTTATTCCATTGGAAGGACAGGAAGTCATATTCATGTAGATTGATCCCAATCTACATGCATAAGACATCCTGTCTTTGGAATGGAACAAACACAAAAAAACACAAGTAATTCACTCCAATGCTTGTGTTGTTTGATGTTTATTCCATTGCACGGACAGGAAGGCATATTCATGTGGATTGGGCCAAATCTACATGCAATGTAGATTGGGCCCAATCTAGATGCGTAAGCCTTCCTGACTTTGGAATGAAAGAAACAGAAAACAACACAAGCAATTCACTCCAATGCTTGTGTTGTTTCATGTTTATTCCATCGCACGGACAGGAGGGCATATTCATGTAGATTGGGCCAAATCTACATGCAATGTAGATTGGGCCCAATCTAGATGCGTAAGCCTTCCTGACTTTGGAATGAAGAAACAGAAAACGACACAAGCAATTCACTCCAATGCTTATGTTGTTTCATGTTTATTCCATTGCACGGACAGGAGGGCATATTCATGTAGATTGGGCCAAATCTACATGCAATGTAGATTGGGTCGAATCTACATGCATAAGCCTTCCTGACTTTGGAATGGAAGAAACACAAACCAACACAAGCAATTCACTCCAGTGCTTGTGTTGTTTCAGGTTTATTCCATTGCACTGACAGGAAGGCATATTCATGTCGATTGGGCCCAATCTACATGCATAAGCCTTCTTGACTTTGGAATGGAACAAACTGAAAACAACACAAGGAATTAACTCCAATGCTTATGTTGTTTCATGTTTATTCCATTGCATGGACAGGAAGACATATTCATGTAGTTTGGGTCCAATCTACATGCATAAACCTTCCTGACTTTGGAATGGAAGAAACAGAAAACGACACAAGCAATTCACTCCAATGCTTGTGTTGTTTCATGTTTATTCCATTGGACGGACATGAAGTCGTATTCATGTAGATTGGGCCCAATCTCCATGGCATAAGCCTTCTTGACTTTTGAATGCAACATACACAAAACAACACAAGGAGTTCATTCCGATGCTTATGTTGTTTCATGTTTATTCCATTGCATGGACATGAAGGCATATTCATATAGATGGGGCCCAATCTACATGCATAAGCCTTCTTGACTTTGGAATGGAACAAACCGAAAACAACGCAAGGAATTAACTCCAATGCTTATTTTGTTTCATGTTTATTCCATTGCACCGACAGGAAGGCATATTCATGTAGATTGGGCCCAATCTACATGCATAAGCCTTACTGACTTTGGAATGGAAGAAACACAAATGGACATAAGCAATTCACTCCAATGCTTGTGTTGTTTCATCTTTATTCCATTGGACGGACAGGAAGGCATATTCATGTAGATTGGGCCCAATCTACATGCATAAGCCTTCTTGACTTTTGAATGCAACATACACAAAACAACACAAGGAGTTCATTTCGATGCTTATGTTGTTTCATGTTTATTCCATTTCATGGACAGGAAGTCATATTCATATAGATGGGGCCCAGTCTACATGGATGTGGCTTCCTGATCTTGGAATAAAAAACAAGATGAGCAATCCAACCTGAATCGTTGCACAGGAATGTCCATTGCAGTGAAGACATGTACACTACTGAATAATTTACTAGTATGATGGTACCGAATCGTCCGAGTTATGACGAGGGATCAGAGTACAGTGTTAAGTCTACGATATCCCACGAGATAATTTGCAAGATCAGAGGTCATTAAATCACATGAAATGTCGTTGACATGCATAGTTTGAGTCTTGGTCTTCATTGCAGGAATATTTGTTTAAGACATTAGAGTTGATTTGATGTTGCTGCATTCGTTAAAAATGCCAGGTTTTTGTAGTTTCAGTTTGTTATGGGTCGTAAAGCTGGAATGGCAATCTTGGTTATGATCGGTTAAAGGAGATCCAAATTAAGCTATGTGTACTTTATGTAGCAAAGATTTTTTGTCTCAGTGGCCTCCATGGGGAAATCAGCAGCGGAAAAAGATGCACAAGGTGAAAATCACCAACAGAGATGTAAAATGGCTTTCAATAATTCACTAGTAAATTAGCGGTTAGCTCAATATTGCTTCTATCTTGCTTTTGTGACGACATTTTGTCATCATTTTCGGCATTTGAACAAAGTGACACAGGACGTTTAGATTCATTTAATAAAACTAAAGATACTCTGGACATTCTTCTTTACACTTCCCTGGCCGAATAATATCCTGAGCTGTGTGAAGTCACAAGAAAGCTGCTAATCTTGAGTCTTGGCCAAGCTTCTGTTTAAAGGGTCTTTTCTGTTAACAAAGATATCATCTGTGAGAATCAGAATGATAATACTGGTATTGCAGGAAGGCATATTCATGTACATGGGGCCAAATATACAAGCATAAGCCTTCTTGACTTTGGAATGCAACAAACACAAAACAACACAAGCAATTCACTCCAGTGCTTGTGTTGTTTCAGGTTTATTCCATTGCACTGACAGGAAGGCATCTTCATGTAGATGGGGCCCATTCTACATGCATAAGCCTTCTTGACTTTGGAATGGAACAAACCGAAAAAAACACAAGGAATTAACTCCAATGCTTATTTTGTTTCATGTTTATTCCATTGCATGGACAGGAAGGCATATTCATGTAGATGGGGCCCAATCTACATGCATAAGCCTTCCTGACTTTGGAATGCAACAAACACAAAACAACACAAGCAATTCACTCCAATGCTTATTTTGTTTTATGTTTATTCCATTGCACTGACAGGAAGTAATATTCATGTAGATGGGGGCCCAATCTACATGCATAAGCCTTCTTGACTTTGAATGGAACAAACTGAAAAATACACACGGAATTAACTCCAATGCTTATGTTGTTTCATGTTTTATTCCATTGCACGGACAGGAAGGCATATTCATTAGTTTGTCTCCAATCTACATGCATAAGCCTTCCTGACTTTGGAATGGAAGAAACACAAACCAACACAAGCAATTCACTCCAGTGCTTGTGTTGTTTCAGGTTTATTCCATTGCACTGACAGGAAGGCATCTTCATGTAGATTGGGCCCAATCTACATGCATAAGCCTTCTTGACTTTGGCATGCAACAAACACAAAACAACACAAGGAATTAACTCCAATGTTTGTGTTGTTTCATGTTTATTCCATTGTACGGATATAGAGTCGTATTCATGTAGATTGGGCCCAATCTACATGCATAAGCCTTCTTGACTTTTGAATGCAACATACACAAAACAACACAAGGAGTTCATTCCGATGCTTATGTTGTTTCATGTTTATTCCATTGCATGGACATGAAGGCATATTCATATAGATGGGGTCCAATCTACATGCATAAGCCTTCTTGACTTTGGAATGGAGCAACTCGAAAACAACGCAAGGAATTAACTCCAATGCTTATTTTGTTTCATGTTTATTCCATTGCACCGACAGGAAGGCATATTCCTGTAGATGGGGCCCAATCTACATGCACAAGCCTTCCTGACTTTGGAATGGAAGAAACACAAATGGACATAAGCAATTCACTCCAATGCTTGTGTTGTTTCATCTTTATTCCATTGGACGGACAGGAAGGCATATTCATGTAGATTGGGCCCAATCTACATGCATAAGCCTTCTTGACTTTTGAATGCAACATACACAAAACAACACAAGGAGTTCATTTCGATGCTTATGTTGTTTCATGTTTATTCCATTGCATGGACAGGAAGTCGTATTCATATAGATGGTGCCCAATCTACATGGATGTGCCTTCCTGATCTTGGAATGGAACAAACAAAAAACAAGATGAGCAATCCAACCTGAATCATTGCACAGGAATGTCCATTGCAGTGAAGACATGTACACTACTGAATAATTCACTAGTATGGTGGTACCGAATCGTCCGAGTTGTGACGAGGGATCAGTGTACAGTGTTAAGATGTACGATATCCCACGAGATAATTTGCAAGATCAGAGGTCATTAAATCACATGTAATGTCGTTGACATGCATAGTTTTGAGTCTTCGTTCCTCATTGCAGGAATATTTGTTTAAGACATTAGAGTTGATTTGATGTTGCTGCATTCGTTAAAAATGCCAGGTTTTTGTAGTTTCAGTTTGTTATTGGTAGTAAAGCCGGAATGGCAATCTTGGTTATGATCGGTTAAAAGAGATCCAAATTAAGCTATGTGTACTTTATGTAGCAAAGATTTTTTGTCTCAGTGGCCTCCATGGCGAAATCAGCAGCGGAGAAAGATGCACAAGGTGAAAATCACCAACAGAGATGTAAAATGGCTTTCAATAATTCACTAGTAAATTACCGGTTAGCTCAATATTGCTTCTATCTTGCTTTTGTGACGATATTTTGTCATCATTTTCGGCATTTGAACAAAGTGACACCGGACGTTTAGATTCATTTAATAAAACTAAAGATACTCTGGACATCTTTCTTTACACTGCTTATTTTGTTTCATGTTTATTCCATTGCTTGGACCGGAATTCATATTCATGTAGATGGGGCCCAATCTACATGCATAAGCCTTCTTGACCTTGGAATGCAACAAACACAAACCAACACAAGCAATTCACTCCAGTGCTTGTGTTGTTTCAGGTTTATTCCAATGCACGGACAGGAAGGCATATTCATGTAGATGGGGCCCAATCTACATGCATAAGCATTCTTGACTTTGGAATGCAACAAACACAAAGCAACACAAGAAATTCACTCCAATGCTTATGTTGTTTCATGTTTATTCCATTGCATGGACAGGAAGGCATATTCATGTAGATGGGGCCCAATCTACATGCATTAGCCTTCCTGAATTTGGAATGCAACAAACACAAAACAACACAAGCAATTTACTCCAATGCTTTTTTTTCTTCATGTTTATTCCATTGCACTGACAGGAAGTCATATTCATCTAGATGGGGCCCAATCTACATGCATAAGCCTTCTTGACTTTGGAATGGAACAAACTGAAAACAACACAAGGAATTAACTCCAATGCTTATGTTGTTTCATGTTTATTCCATTGCACGGACAGGAAGGCATATTCATGTAGTTTGGGTCCAATTTACATGCATAAGCCTTCCTGACTTTGGAATGGAACAAACACAAATGGACACAAGCAATTCACTGCAATGCTTGTGTTTTTTCATGTTTATTCCATTCGACGGACAGGAAGGCATATTCATGTAGATTGGGCCCAATCTACATGCATAAGCCTTCTTGACTTTGCAATGGAACAAAAACAAAAACACAAGAAATTCACTCCAATGCTTATGTTGTTTCATGTTTATTCCATTGCACAGACAGGAAGGCATATTCATGTAGATGGGGCCCATACTACATGCATATTCCTTCCTGACCTTGGAATGCAACAAACACAAAACAACACAAGCAATTTACTCCAATGCTTATTTTGTTTCATGTTTATTCCATTGCACTGACAGGAAGGCATATTCATATAGATGGGGCCCAATCTACATGCATAAGCCTTCTTGACTCTGGAATGGAACAGAACCGAAAACAACACAAGGAATTAACTCCAATGCTTATTTTGTTTCATGTTTATTCCATTGCATTCACAGGAAGGCATATTCATGTAGATGGGGCCCAATCTACATGCATAAGCCTTCTTGACTTTGGAATGGAACAAAACCGAAAACAACACAAGGAATTACTCAAATGCTTATTTTGTTTCATGTTTATTCCATTGCACGGACAGGAAGGCATATTCATGTAGATTGGGCCCAATCTACATGCATAAGCCTTCCTGACTTTGGAATGGAAGAAACACAAAACAACACATGCAATTCACTCCAGTGCTTGTGTTGTTTCAGGTTTATTCCATTGCACTGACAGGAAGGCATCTTCATGTAGATTGGGCCCAATCTACATGCATAAGCCTTCTTGACTTTGGAATGGAACAAACTGAAAACAACACAAGGAATTAACTCCAATGCTTATTTTGTTTCATGTTTATTCCATTGCATTCACAGGAAGGCATATTCATGTAGATGGGGCCCAATCTACATGCATAAGCCTTCTTGACTTTTGAATGGAACAAAACCGAAAACAACACAAGGAATTAACTCAAATGCTTATTTTGTTTCATGTTTATTCCATTGCACGGACAGGAAGGCATATTCATGTAGATTGGGCCCAATCTACATGCATATGCCTTCCTGACTTTGGAATGGAAGAAACACAAAACAACACATGCAATTCACTCCAGTGCTTGTGTTGTTTCAGGTTTATTCCATTGCACTGACAGGAAGGCATATTCATGTAGATTGGGCCCAATCTACATGCATAAGCCTTCTTGACTTTGGAATGGAACAAACTGAAAACAACACAAGGAATTAACTCCAATGCTTATGTTGTTTCATGTTTATTCCATTGCACGGACAGGAAGGCATATTCATGTAGTTTGGGTCCAATCTACATGCATAAGCCTTCCTGACTTTGGAATGGAAGAAACAGAAAACGACACAAGCAATTCACTCCAATGCTTGTGTTATTTCATGTTTATTCCATTGGACGGACATGAAGTCGTATTCGTGTAGATTGGGCCCAATCTCCATGCATAAGCCTTCTTGACTTTTGAATGCAACATACACAAAACAACACAAGGAGTTCATTCCGATGCTGATGTTGTTTCATGTTTATTCCATTGCATGGACATGAAGGCATATTCATATAGATGGGGTCCAATCTACATGCATAAGCCTTCTTGACTTTGGAATGGAACAAACCGAAAACAACGCAAGGAATTAACTCCAATGCTTATTTTGTTTCATGTTTATTCCATTGCACCGACAGGAAGGCATATTCCTGTAGATGGGGCCCAATCTACATGCACAAGCCTTCCTGACTTTGGAATGGAAGAAACACAAATGGACATAAGCAATTCACTCCAATGCTTGTGTTGTTTCATCTTTATTCCATTGGACGGACAGGAAGGCATATTCATGTAGATTGGGCCCAATCTACATGCATAAGCCTTCTTGACTTTTGAATGCAACATACACAAAACAACACAAGGAGTTCATTTCGATGCTTATGTTGTTTCATGTTTATTCCATTGCATGGACAGGAAGTCATATTCATATAGATGGGGCCCAATCTACATGGATGTGCCTTCCTGATCTTGGAATGGAACAAACAAAAAGCAAGATGAGCAATCCAACCTGAATCATTGCACAGGAATGTCCATTGCAGTGAAGACATGTACATTACTGAATAATTCACTAGTATGGTGGTACCGAATCGTCCGAGTTATGACGAGGGATCAGTGTACAGTGTTAAGTCTACGATATCCCACGAGATAATTTGCAAGATCAGAGGTCATTAAATCACATGAAATGTCGTTGAGATGCATAGTTTGAGTCTTGGTCTTCATTGCAGGAATATTTGTTTAAGACATTAGAGTTGATTTGATGTTGCTGCATTCGTTAAAAATGCCAGGTTTTTGTAGTTTCAGTTTGTTATGGGTCGTAATGCTGGAATGGCAATCTTGGTTATGATCGGTTAAAAGAGATCCAAATTAAGCTATGTGTACCTTATGTAGCAAAGATTTTTTGTCTCAGTTGCCTCCATGGGGAAATCAGCAGCGGAAAAAGATGCACAAGGTGAAAATCACCAACAGAGATGTAAAATGGCTTTCAATAATTCACTAGTAAATTACCGGTTAGCTCAATATTGCTTCTATCTTGCTTTTGTGACGACATTTTGTCATCATTTTCGGCATTTGAACAAAGTGACACAGGACGTTTAGATTCATTTAATAAAACTAAAGATACTCTGGACATCTTTCTTTACACTGCTTATTTTGTTTCATGTTTATTCCATTGCATGGACAGGAAGGCATATTCATGTAGATGGGGCCCAATCTACATGCATAAGCCTTCTTGACTTTGGAATGCAACAAACACAAACCAACACAAGCAATTCACTCCAGTGCTTGTGTTGTTTCATGTTTATTTCAATGCACGGACAGGAGGGCATATTCATGTAGATGGGGCCCAATCTACATGCATAAGCCTTCTTGACTTTGGAATGCAACAAACACAAACCAACACAAGCAATTCACTCCAGTGCTTGTGTTGTTTCAGGTTTATTCCAATGCACGGACAGGAGGGCATATTCATGTAGATGGGGCCCAATCTACATGCATAAGCCTTCTTGACTTTGGAATGGAACAAACCGAAAACAACACAAGGAATCAACTCCAATGCTTATTTTTTTTCATGTTTAGTCCATTGCACGGACAGGAAGGCATATTCATGTAGAATGGGCCCAATCTACATGCATAAGCCTTCCTGACTTTGGAATGGAAGAAACACAAAACGACAGAAGCAATTCACTCCAATGCTTATGTTGTTTCATGTTTATTCCATTGGACGGACAGGAAGGCATATTCATGTAGATTGGGCCCAATCTACATGCATAAGCCTTCTTGACTTTTGAATGCAACATACACAAAACAACACAAGGAGTTCATTCCGATGCTTATGTGGTTTCATGTTTATTCCATTGCACGGACAGGAAGGCATATTCATGTAGATTGGGGCTAATCTACTTGCATAAGCCTTCCTGACTTTGGAATGGTAGAAACACAAAACGACACAAGCAATTCACTCCAATGCTTGTGTTGTTTCATGTTTATTCCATTGCACTGACAGGATTGCATATTCATGTAGATGGGGCCTAATCTACATGCATAAGCCTTCTTGACTTTGGAATGGAACAAACCGAAAACAACACAAGGAATTAACTCCAATGCTTATGTTTTTTCATGTTTATTCCATTGCACGGACAGGAAAGTCATATTCATGTAGATTGGGCCCAATCTACATGCATAAGCCTTCCTGACTTTGGAATGGAACAAACACAAAACAACACTATAAATTCACTCAAATG
This sequence comes from Margaritifera margaritifera, assembly GCA_029931535.1. Classification (NCBI taxonomy): domain Eukaryota; kingdom Metazoa; phylum Mollusca; class Bivalvia; order Unionida; family Margaritiferidae; genus Margaritifera; species Margaritifera margaritifera. The sequence goes on from JAQPZY010000058.1 coordinate 15,792, forward strand.
ATTATTTTGTTTCATGTTTATTCCATTGGACTGACAGGAAGGCATGTACTCTACCAAATAATTCACTTGTTTGGTGGTACCCAATAGCCTCCATGGGGAAATCAGCAGTGGATAAAATATGCACAAGGTCAAAATCACCAACAGAGATGTATAATGGCTTCCAATAATTCACTAGTAAATTACTGGTAAGTACAATATTGCTTCTATCTTGCTTTTGTGATGACATTTTTCATCATTTTCTGAATTTGTCGAAAGTGAGACTGGACGTTTAAATTCATTTAATAAAACTATAGATCAGCTGGACATCTTTCTTTACACTGGTATGGCCGAATAATATCATGAGCTGTTGAAAGTCACAAGATAGCTGCTAATCTTGAGTCTTGGCCAAGCTTTTGTTTAAAGGGGCTTTTCTGTGTACAAAGATATTATTAAATCACATGAAATGTCGTTGACATGCATTTTTTGTGTCTTTGTCTTCATTGTGGGAATATTTGTGTTTTAGATATTAGAGTCGATTTGATGTTGCTGCATTCGTTAAAAATGCCAGATTTTTGTAGCTTCAGTTTGTTATGGGTAGAAAAGCCGGAATGGCAATCTTGGTTATGATCGGTTGAAAGAGATCCGAATTCAGCTATGTGTACTTTATGTAGCAAATATTTTTTTGTCTCAGTGGCCTCCATGGAGAAATCAGCAGTGGAAAAAGATGCACAAGGTGAAAATCACCAACAGAGATATAAAATGGCTTCCAATAATTCACTAGTAAATTACCGGTTAGTACAATATTGCTTCTATATTTCTTTTGTGACAACATTTTGTCATCATTTTCTGAATTTGTCCAAAGTGAGATGGGACGTTTAGATTCATTTAATAAAACTAAAGATAGGCTGGACACCTTTCTTTACACTGCCATGGCAGAATAAATATCCTGAGCTGTGGCAAGTCGCAAGAAAGCTGCTAATCTTGAGTCCTGGCCAAGCTTCTTTTTGAATTGGCTTTTCTGTTAACAAAGATATCATCTGTGAAAATCAGAATGATGATGCTTTTATTGCAAGGAGTCTTATTAAAGAGTGCATCGTGTCAAAAGTGGTATTTCAAAAGTTTGTATTATTTGTTAAGTGATACATTATTCCGGAGATGGAAAGTTTAGATATATGAGGTACTTGTGCGAGCAGGAGGAGAAAGAAGAAAAGGAACGGTGCAGCAAGAAGAGAAAGGTAGAAGAGGCGGAGTTGTTTTTTTTATGAAATAACACTAAGAGGCTGAGGAAAGACATTGAAAATTTGGCTTGTGGTTCCATTGAACTTGCTGACAGATGTGAGACAACTGGAAAGATAGATTGTATTGTTAAAGCAAACAGTTTTTGTAGTTTTGCAGAAGAAAAGCAAACTTTCTCTGACTGAGCTTGAAAGGGAACTTGAGAGAAGGCTCCAACAGTTCAAGCACTGACATTTCAAAGACCATTTGTGTATCATTGCAAATAGTTGTTTGAATATTGAGCTGCATATTAATAATTGACTACTTTAAGTTGTGTTTTTGGATTAATGTTATTGAATATTTCATTACTGTGTGTTTAACTAGCCATTTTGTATAACTTAATTGACCTTTTCTTATTATTTCATGGTTGTGTTTAATTCGATGTTTGGTCCTTACATTCAAGAAATTTTTCCTTATAAAGTCCTTACCCAATATTTTTATAAAATGGTGTGAACCATGTATCAGGAAGGCATATTCACATACATTGAGTCTGTTCACCAGTGTGCACATTGTGTCTGCAATTGACATTGTTGTGGAATGCTTTGAATTGGATTGCATAAGTAGTTTCATGTTGATTCAGTTTTTGGTCATGAAATTGTATTCATGTAGCTGGTTTATATTCTGGAGTATGCACATGTTGCTTGTTATGGACATTGTTGTGGAATGCTTTGGATTGGATTGCTTGTGTTGTTTCATGTTTATTCCATACCATAGACAGGAAGATATATTAATGTAGATGGGGACTGTTCATTAGTGGACACATCCATACTCCTGATTATGGAATGCATTGCTTCTTTTGTTTGATGTTTGTTCTGTTCCATGGTCATAAAGGTGTATTCATGTCGATGGAGTCTATTCAGTACTATTTGCATCTCAACTGGTTGTGTTGTTTCACGTTTGTTCCATACCACGGACGGGATGGTATATTCATGTAGACTGAGACTGTTTAGTAGAGGGCACATCTTCTCTGCAATGGATATTGTTGTGGAATGCTTTGGATTGGATCTCTTTGTGTTGTGTCGTGTTTATTCCATTCCACAGATAGGAAGGTATATTCAGGTAGATGGGGCCCAAAGTTTGCAATAGGGGTATGCTTGGTGATGATACTTTTGAGATGTATTCCATGCATCTGCCATGTTTAGATTATCTTGTAGTCTCATTCCTCCAAAGCCCTTACATTCTGTTGTCCTTTTCAGGTATGAATTGGTACCCAGAACAGGCCACGGCAGTTGAAGCGGCTTGAATGCACCCTCACAGTCTCGTGTTCGTACAGAGGCTCCATCAGCACTTGACTTGACTACTAGGGAAAATTCAGCTGCACTCATTCTGGCAACAATCCTGGGCTGTGGTGAAACAGAGGCAGTGGGCAAGTCTTCACTACTCAAAGTACTGCCCTTATTCCAAGGTGAATTACCTCCCTGGAACTGTGTTTTTCTTCTCTTATGGTCACCTTTCATCGTTGCATTCAGTACTGCACTTTGCATTGATCTGCTAAACCTTGGTGCAGCTCCCATATTTATATGTAATGTTTGGTTTAATGTCAGCTACCCTGACAACTTGACACATCCCTGACACCTTGCAACTACCACATGGCAAGTGTCAGTATTTGTTCATTGCCAAGTGCAGTACCTGATGACTTGGCTGTATAGTATATTCTCTGGCATTCTACATGGAGCCGTCATGCCCCACTGCCATTAGATTGAATACCCTATCTAACCTGTGCATGAGTGACCACTTGTTGTGCTCAGCAGATATTTGTCAACTTTGCTATCTAAAATGTAGCAGTTTCTGACTTTTAATTTTGATTATAATTAAAACTTTAAATTAAAATTGTTTCAAAAAAATATTGACCAACCTTTTTATTTTTTAAACAAAAATTAAATTTAGTATCATGAGCACTTTTGACTCAAATTTGCTGATAGAGATTGTTCCAAATGTCAAATTAAATTTTACTGCATGAAAAAATTCCAATAAATGAAAAAGTTATTACAAATTGAATTTCTCACTTGTAGGCACATCAGGCCTCAAAGTCGCACATTGCCGAACAGCAACAGTGCATCATTTCAGATGGCTACAAATTTGTTAGTAGTACATGAAACTTGATAATATTTTGCTGAGTAAGTTTAAGGTATCCCTTTCTTGAAGATATATTAGTTTGACTTTGATTTACTGCAAAAAGTGTAAACTGACTGTCCTCGAAACACAATTTCCCAATTTCCGTGGGGGACACAGTTGTCAGTCTTGCATAGGTCTTGATTGTTTTGTCAGATTTGGTGTGTTCTCCAAGGTCAGGACTTCTGGACGGATTCAGATTGTTTTTTTTTTGTTTTGGTATGGTAGTGTGCACTGGTTCTCAATGCTGGAAATTCTTGTCCTCACTGTAGTCTGGAACTTGTATCCCTTCCAAGGACAGGAAGTTGTATTCAACATGGGTTGGATTTTTTGGATGGTAGTGCACACCGAGTTTCTGTAAGGGACACAGTTGTCACACGTGTGGATCGGGATTGTTTTGTCGGATTTGGTTTCTTCTATATGGTCAGTACTTGAGGACAGATTTAAATTACTTTTTGTGGTTGTGGTTTGGTAGATTGGACTGGTTCTCAATGCTGGTAAGTTTCGTCATCAACATAGTCTGGAACTTGTATCCCTTCGAAAGACAGGAAGTCGCATTCTACATGGACTGGATTTTTTGGATGCTAGTGCACACCTGGTTTCTGTGAGTGATACAGTTGTCACACATGCATGGGTCAGGATTCTTTTGTCGGATTAGGGGGTTTTTTTTGTTAGTTTTTTCTGCATGGTCAGGACTTCAGGAGGGATTCTGATTGTTTTTTTGTTGTTGTGGTTTGATGTTGTGCACTGGTTTTCAACGCTGTAAAGTCTTGTCATCAAGGTAGTCTGGAACTTGTATCTCTTCGAAGGAGAGGAAGTCACATTCAACAAGGATTGGATTTTTTCAATGGTAGTGCACATGGAGTTTTTGCTAGGGACACAGTTGTCACGCATGCTTGGGTCAGAATTGTTTTGTCAGATTTAACTTCTCCTCCATGGTCAGGGTTTCATGACAGATTTTTATTGTTTTTCTGTGGTTGTGGTTTGGTTGAGTGCACCGATTGTCAATGCTGGAAAGTCGTCATCAACATAGTCTGGAACTTGTATCCCTTTCGAAGAACAGGAAGTTGCATTCAACCCAGATTGGATTTTTGGGATGGTATTGCACATGGACACAGTTGTCACACATGCATGGGTCAGGATTGTTTTCTCGGATTTGGTTTCTTCTACATGGTCAGGACTTCGGAAGGATTAAGATTGTTTTTTGTTGTTGTGGTTTGGTAGTGCACACTGCTTGTAAACATTGGAATGTCTTGTCATCAACATAGTCTGGAACTTCTATTCCTTCCAAGTGCAGGAGGTCGCATTCAACACAGATTGGATTTTTTTAGATGCTAGTTCTCACAGAGTTTTTGTGAGGGACACAGTTGTCACACATGCATGGATGAGGATTGTTTTGTTGGATTTGGTTTCTTCTGCATGGTCAGGACTTCAGGACGGATTCAGATTGTTTTTTGTTGTTGTGGTTGGTAGTGCGCATTGATTTTCTATGCTGTAAGTCTTGTCATTAATTTAGTGTGGAGTTTGTATCCCTTCCAAGGACAGGAAGTTGCATTCAACACATACTGGATTTGGATGGTAGTGGGCATCGAGTTTCTGCGAGGATACAGTTGTCACACGTGTGGGTCAGGATTGTTTTGTCGAATTTGGTTACTTCTCTATGGTCAGGACTTCAGGCCCCAAGATCTCAGAAGTACCTGAAACTGGAGTAGGAACTCGATATTTGGAGTTGGAATTTTTACTGCATGAAGTATTTGGTCTCAAAAGTGGATCTTGACCTGCTTTCGAGATATTCTCCTCCGAGTAACAAGACTCGGGATCTTGAGTTGATTGTTTTACTTGAATCACGTGACATGTTATGTCACTTTAATGCTCTTCAGCAAGGTGACAAGAAAAAGGTGTCTAGTACCTGTCATGTGTATCCAATGTAAATAATCATGGCGTCTTCCACGGGAGATACGAACACTGCGCCAAAAAAGTTGCAAGAAATCCTTTTTTTATCAGAAGTTAGGAAAAGAGAAACTGCTCTTTTGGAACATTTAAGGGGAGTCAGCAAGGACTTTTAGTGAAAGAAAGAGCATGAGAAGAAGTTTAAATGTTAATGCGTATGTAATGTATAATGTATTGCCAGTATCAGTATACGATATAGATCGATCATAATTAGGATTTTACAAATTAGAACTTATAATGTATGCAGATTGTACTATTTCTTATAGTAAACAATATTTTATCACTTATTTTAGATTGAAACACATTAATTTCTTTAGAATACACACAAACTGAATGTAAACAATGCATCACAGGAGTAATCCCAGACAAATTTAACTCTTGTTGATTTTGTATGTTCTCACATGTATAAAACAAAATCAAACATACAAGATGTTTATTTTTAAAGATGTATGGTTTTTTTCATGGCTGGTTTAATAAGTTGCTTCCAATAATAATAATAATAATCATAATCATAATATCATTTGTATTTGTAATAAATGCAATTAATAAAAGTAGTATTATTATTAATCTTAGTATTGTTATTATTACAAGTTGATTTTGATATTGTATGATTTGTTTTCAATCTTTAATATTGAATCTATTAAAAATCTGTTATATTTATTACATAATCAGTACAGACTAACTAATAGAAAGATTCCTTAAAAATGAAAAATTATTAACTGTTATAAATAATACCTCAGTCTTTACACTGCCTAAAAATAACTGATGATTTTCATCCTAATATCTTCAATTTGTATTTATAAAAAAACAACTTATGCAGCATGTGGAATATAATATGAAACGATTTATACACTTTATAATTCCTCATTTTTCAGTCAGAGCACCTCAATCCCATGGACTCGTGATGAAATCAGAAAAAAAATATGCCAATCTGAAGCAAAGAGGTAAGATGATTTTGCATTTTTTTAACAATTTAATACACCATTTACCTCTTTATAAATTTTGTCAAGTATTTCAAACCAAACTGGATGAAAAAACTATTGTTGCTTATGCGATTGCTTAAGCATAGTTTATACACAGCAATAGGTGACCCATTCACTACCATTTCTGCAAATAGTCCACATTAATATGCATGAGCTATATTAATACATCGCTTGCCAGCCAATCAAAACATTCCCAGCTGTCACGTGCAGCGTCTTTGTTCAATTGTTCTTAGTTTGGAGTGGAGAGCGACAGCTTGCATATTTCTGTTGAATTGCGCTTTTACAACTTTTCTTCGTGTGTGCATCTCTTGCTTACTTTCACAACACGGACTAAATGCATACCGGAGGTACAATTCCCCATTTGTTTCCTCTTCTCATTCCATGAATTCATCAGTAGTTTTATTGCCGTTCATTGGACCCTCAAGGCCGTTCCTTTGTCTGCAAACAATGGCGTCACACTCTTCAAGAAGACTGAGGTCAGTCCCATACGACTTTGACAATCCTTTCAACTGGACTACTCTCCGTTTAAATTAGAAACTTGAATCTATAGGCATTAAAGTGTCTGCTGTTCTCCCAAAGCATGCCTTAAGACAGCTATACATGGATAATGCCCCTTCCACCATTTCACGGCCTGCTGATCGTTTACTGAGACAAGAAAGGAACTACCAAACCCAATCACAACCAAGCACATGTCAGTCTGAAGAAGAAGTTGCATCCCTCATTTCACATCTAACTCCATGTTGACGTAGCCATAGTGCGACAATTGTTCATGAGGATACGGCAGAGGGATTCACTTTGGCGGAAATAAGTGAAGTGGCAACAGCAGTGCAGTGCAATATTCCGGAAGTAGGAACTACTTCCGACATGGCCGCCATCGATGTAAACACAGTGTCTACCAGCCAACATAATGACCTCGATCCACTCCATTCAGCGTTCTATCGTTAAATTCAATAATAGCATTATTCACATCATGGCACGACAACAGGCGTCTTCACCAGATTTATTCTTAGGCGAGCTCAATACATCTCTCATCAACGCCAGTCGCTCAGCTTGCGATGTCGATCAATCAGCTGATGCAGTCCCCGGGAGTTTCGCCGGAAATACTACCAAGCAATCGACATAGTATCCAAAATCCAGTGGAAGCAGATACTCGCTGGTAAGCACATGGTAAGCCGCCTGCCCAAAGAACCCATTGCACAGTTTTTCCAGCACTGGTACATGCAATGTCAATACCCCTCGCAAATCAGTGCCAGAGAAAATGCAACGAATCTGACCTACTTTCTCGCCACATGGTTCCACCCCCATTGACATCAACAGATTGCAGCTTGAACTCCTTCATCATCCTGATCAGAACTTCGTTCAATATTTGTCTTCCGGTCTGAAACATGGTTTTCGACACTATGGTGCATTAAACTCGCTTGAGTTTTATGCACCAAATGCTCCAAACAAGACCAGTTATAGAATATTTGGGAATAATTCTAGACTCTGAACAAATGCAAACACGTTCACACACGGATAAATTGTAAGGTTTTGTGAACTACATTAAACACTTTCTTAACAAACGAAGTGTCCGCAAGCGAGAACTGCTCCAGTTACTGGCTACTTAAATTTGCTACCTGTGTTATCCTGCCAGGGCGTGTGTTCGGTCGTACCTCATATGACTATCTACCAAAGTCAGGTAACTCAATCATTACATACACTTAGATGCAAATTGCAGAGAGGAACTATATATGTGGCACCGATTCCTGGCTACGTGGAATGGAGTTTTCTATGTTTCTTGACAATCAGTCACAACATCGGACAAACTTGAATTATGCACAGATGTTTCATTCCACAGTAGGGTATGGGGGTTACTTCAAAAACTCACTGGTTTGCAGCTGCATGGTCTGATGATCTTAAAATGCTTTTATCTGTTGAGAATGATTCTATATGGCATTCAGGGAGTTGTACCCCATCGTTGTTGCTGCTATTATTTGGGGTGCGGAATGGGCAGGCAAACATATAATATTTCTATATGATAATATGGCCACAGTGAATATACTTCTAAAGGGAAGATCTAAATGTATGCATATAATGAAATTAATGCGTAAACTTACATGGTGTGCGGCTTCTTGTAACTTTTATTTTTCTGCCAAAACACATTCCTGGAGCTGTCAACAATACAGCTGATGCATTGTCCCGCCTTCAATTTCAGAAATTTCATGCACTGGCTCCGGACGCAGATCTACAACCCTGCGAATGCTCCCCCACCCTCGGAAGTCTTGTGGACCTGGATACAGAGGTAGACATTTTATGGAACCAGGCTATAAGCCCTACTACACAAATCACCTACAACACTGGCATTCAACGCTTTTAGGACCTTCATGGCTGATGTGTGGCTTCGCCTCAAACATGCAACTTTTGCCAGATATTACGGAGGACACCTTAATCTACTTTGCGACACATTGCAATAGAGTCCTCAACTTGAAGCATTCTACAATAAAATTGTACCTCTGTGGCATTAGGTTCAAGTTTATGCAGGCTGGTTGCAATCACCATTCACCACAGACAGAAATAATCTGCCTCATCTTGCCACCATCCTCCAGGCCATCAAAAAAACTCAAGGTTCACCTGCAAAACTGTGCCAGCCTATTATACGTACAATATCCTTAACAAGCATTTGTACAATTCTGCGAGGAGTAGTATTCGACACACACACGGATTTGCTGTTATTGACTGTCTGCCATAGTTTGCTTTCTTCGCTTTTTGAGATGTGGGGAATTCACTGTTCAGGATTCCTTCAATCCAATCGTTCATCTCTGTGTCGGCGATGTGCACTTCCACTAGAAACTGCTTTTCTCAAGTTAAAATCTTCAAAAACCGACCCTTTCCGTAAAGGGTGTGACCGTTCAGTTTCATGCCGCAGGTCGTGCTATATGTCCATTCTCTGCTCTGAAGACTTTTATGCAATTCAGGAGACGCTCATTCACCCCAGCCATATGCCCCACTCTTCATTACGGCTACAGGTCAAGCGTTATCAAGAGTTGTGTTCCTTAATCCACATGCAACTTGTCTACCGTAAGATGGGAATGGACACTTCTCAGTTTAGTGGCCATTTATTCTGTATAGGTGCAGCTACTTCAGCGGGCAGCGGCTCGGCTGGATGACCGTATCATCAAAGTTCTGGCCGGTGGTCTTCAGATTGTTACACAAGATACATTCGCACCTCCTCACAGTGCTATCTCCGGGCAGTGCAGGGGGCCATGGCCATGGATTGTGGATAGCAATACACAGCGACCATGATCATACTGCAATCAACATACAAGGGATAGAAGGTCTCACATTCAACAATGTTCTTCTATCCTGGGTGTGTTTTTCTGGATCCTGTTCCTACGGAGCTTTGCCATGTGATGTAATTGCTGTGCTTCCAGTTTCCATAGTCGTGCATTGTGTTTCTATATTCATCATATGTTGGAGTTCTGCACGTGTGTGATACCAGTGTTCATTTTGTGGTGTTTGTGCATATCCATCATCATCATTGCCATATGTGCATTCGGTGTGTTCAATTCATCGGAGGTGTTTTGTGCATTCTCATGGTCTTCTTCTGCCCACATTTCAGGATAGTGATCATCTTGCTTCCTGCCCGAGTTGGATGTGATCATCTGAATCATTTCCATTCTCAATTTCCCGCGGGTTCGTCTTTGCCATCTTCCGAAGATGTATCTTTTTCATGCTATGCCCACAATCGTCCTACTCGGATTGGTACGCAATTATTTTCACATAATGCTGTTGATACATGATCAGATGCCTGTGCAACACTGCAGTGTTTTTAGCATGCATGGAACCACTCTCGGCCATTCATTTCTCGCCACAAGACTTTACATTTACATTATATCATAGACTTCTTGCAATTCAGGTGACTTTGTTTTTGATAATTGCAATATTCTAGTGTTGGAGTAGTGATATCAGTCTTCTTATAGTAATTGTTTGCTGTTTCTTGCCATTGTCGATTTTTTCCTACCTGTATGTATACCTATCTTTTCGTATTATGTTTTGATATGACGGCTGTGAAATAGTGATGCTGTTTTAAGCACGTATGGAACCACTCCGAGACATTCACACAAGGACTTGACATTTTCATATATCATAGACTTATTTCAGTTCATGTGACTCTGTTTTGAATAAGTGCGAGTCTAGCGTTACAGTAGTAATAGCCAGTCTACTTGTAGTATTTGCATGCTGTTTCTTGCCATTGTCGATTTATTTCTACATGTGTGGTATACTATTCTTTTCCATTGTTGTTGATATGCTGCTGTTGTATAAACAAACATTTTTTCTTTTTTTTTTCTCATCATTGAACACTGAAGGCTTCCCCAGCTTATTACATTCTTGGGGGGACAACATCTGCTGCACATATGTTCTCTTTGGGCAGTCACTTTTCCATTCTGTTTATTCACCCAAGAATCTAATGTCAGTGCTATATGGCGTATTCAAACTAAACCCATTGAGTGAAGTCCACACAGTTGCCGCTGTCATCGCAACCTTCGTTGGACCAGCCCAGTCTTCGCTGGGCTCCTTCAGTTTCCGCTGAAGAAACTTTACTCAAGGGTTATCCATAACATTCTGTCAGAGAGTTTCACAAACCAGCTGTGACCTCTGTACAACCACGTTGTGCCATTCAGTAACTGCTGAATTCACTCACTGACAGAATGAACCAAAACAGTTTCATCAGTAGCAGCAGACAGTCCCCCTAGGCAAACAACTTATAATTTATAAATAAAAGCTTGTAAACTAGCATCTGTGTTTTTATTTGTGTATCAGAGAGATTGTTTGCTTATGCGAATTGCTTTAAGCAATAGTCTTATATACACAGCAATACGGTGACCCATTCACTACCATCCTCCTGCAAACTTAAAGTCCACATTAATATGCATGAGCTATCATTAATACATCACTTGCCAGCCGATCATAACTATTCCTATCAGTCTAGTCAACGGTGCAGCGTTTTTGTTAAATTGTTTCTTAGTTGATGGGAGTGTAAGAGCTGACAGCTTGCATATTTCTGTCGAACCGGCGCCATCACCCGCCTCAACGCCTACATAGTGTTCAATTCAAATGCGAACACAGGGAAGTATCTGTGCTGCTGCATGTTGCTTACATTAAATAAAAGGCATTCACTTTCATTTCCATTCCGTTTAATTCACCCAATAATCTAATGTCAGCACTATAATGGCGTATTCAAACTCTAACTACCATTGAGTGAAGTCACACAGTTTGCGAGCAGACATTGCCGCTGTCATCCCAACCTTTGTTGGACAAGCCCATGTGCTTTGCTGGAGGCTCCTTCAGTTTCTCGCTGAAGAAACATCCTTACTCGAAGGGTTAATCCCATCAACATTCTGTCAGGATGAGTCTTCAACAACCCAGCATTGACCTCTGTACAACACGATCACCCATCCTGCTGCCATTCAGTAAAAACCTCTGACTGAATCACTCACTCACTCATGACAGAATGAACCAAAACAGTTTCATCAGTAAGCAGCAGACAGTTCCCCCCTAGGCAAACACTACAATTATAACATAAAAGCTTTACTCAGGATCTCGGTGTTTTGTTATGTGTGTAAATTGCCAGATAATAATTCTTTAATTTCAAACAAATTTAAACTAAAGTTATTTTATTTTATTTATTATATATTTATATATATAGTATATATATATATATATCATATATGATATATAATCATTATATTTATATTCTTGACAATTTCAATTATACACTGATACTCCAATAACTCCATGATGCATACAAATTTATTGAAAAGTGAATTTTGAGTATATATTTGTGCGACGTTGCTTTAATTTCTCTTTGTCACTACGACTCTCTTGTATATATTTATTGGCAGTAATTGGAACTATGAATTTAAATAAAAACATCATATAGTTAATCTAACTATGTTCACTTAAAAATGTCATAAGTTTTTAAAAAAAATAGAAAATCATCCCAGCACAATGATGTATATGTTTTCAAATGTTTCTTGAGAAATTTATGTAATTTTTTCACAATAGTTATCACATTAAATAAGACAACAGTGTAATTGCAAATTCTGTTTTATCATATAAGTGTGTGCTTCACCTTATATGAAAGGGAATGTGGAAGATTTACTTAATAACATTCCTCCCACGCCGCAGCGCAGGAGTTGTATCATTCCGATTAATCTCAACTAATTGTTCCATATAAAAATAACAATAATAAGATTTGACATAACGAAGCTGAACAGAAGTATAGGACTACCACTGCAAAACAATATTTTTAAATTTGTTCAGAATTAGGAACACAGCTCATATTTTTGGCATACATTTGCCAGTTATCTTTGGAACTTCTAGTTATACTTTTTTTCCTAAATTTAATCTTATGAAATTTTGTTTTTTAATATTAAGAGCACGAGATGATGAAATTGTGTTTGGATCAATTTAGATTTTCGGATTTACATACCACCAAAATGTTAAATTTTATTTTCAGTTAATCTTTTCATAAGAGATTTTTTTTTTCCTTCTTTTAGTTTACTACTACTCTCATTCACTGAGGATATAGCAAAGTAAGAAACAAGAATACAATTAGTGGTAACAATTCCAAAAACAGGTTTAATTATTATTCATGAAACACAGCATGTTTGATTATTTTTGTACTGGAATTTTTTCTCCCCGCTTGTTTTAAAAGGAATACATATAGTGTAATTTGAAGAAATGTATAAAGAAGACGCTCTAAGTTCATACTTGTCAGTTACAAGTTATCACTTTGAAACAACAAAAACAATGAGCATACTTGTAATTATTCTCATCAGTCACTGTTTGACAAACTAGTTATAGACCAATGTCTGTAGTTATTGTCAAATTACTACAATATTTTTGAGTAGCAACCCAAAACAATAAGTAAATATTTTTTCTAAATGTACTCATAAGATATAGTAATTGTATCTTTGTTACAAATGGCTAAGTTAAACTAAGACAATAAAATCTTTATTTTTTTTTTTTTTTATTTATTATATTATTTGATCACTATGAATGGTTTTAACTCACATTGGGTCACCATCACTATCATCCACCAACCCAGCCACAAACCATAAAGAAAAGGACTCCTCCCCCCTAACTATTGATCATTTTAAATTAAGATAATACAAACATGAAAGCCATTTCAACACATTGTAATTGGATTGGTTTCAGTATTGTCACCCTTTCTCCTCTTCAACACAACCTTTCACTCTTCTCCACACATCACCACCAACTAAAGCCCCACCACCAACACACATATATACAAATATATTTAGAATCTATTAATCCTTAATTTTCATTTCGAAAGAACCAAACACTCGATTAAAATATGCAGGCAGTTGATCATATCAATTTAATTTTTCACTTCCACAGATGGCAATATGTGTGATAGCACTGATACATTAGGAATGTACTGACTTTTTATGTTGCCCTGCAGAAGAACAAAGATGTCCAGTTGTGTTACGTCCAGTGAATATACAATTGTAATAATCACAATATTCAAATATTATCAAAATTGCGAGGGGACCACTGTACTTAAGAAAAGTTAGTAGAGGGCGTTGTTTGTAGTGGTAAATTACCAAATTGACTATGGAGAAGGTAAGGAAGGATCACCTATCCTCGCCCACATCTCTGTACATTCTAGTACATTCTAGCTGTGATCCATTAAATATAACACATTTTTTTTTCCATTCATTTTCAAGTTATATTATTCTGTTTTGTTGTCTACATAATGATATTGCACAAATAAATAATGTTGAATGAAATTATATCCTTACATAATGTGGCTGATTCAGGCTGGTTTAATGTACTTTTTTGTGACAAATCAGCTATACTCAAACATTAGAGCTTCTGCGTACTGCATTTCTGCTGTTTTGAGTATTGTCCATTGTGTTCAAAAGATATCCTTTTTGCAGATTAATGTTTACATTAGCAGTGTTGTACTTCATGAGTATAGTTAATCACGCATTCTGGACTATACTAATATCCGAATTGCTGACTGCATGCTGAATTGATGATGATGAAAATCAAAATTACTTATGATATACTAGCAATTGGAGTATACTCTAAAATATGTTATATTAATATATCTTCTTCAACAATTAATCATCATGTGTGAAAAAATCAGGCTCCAGTTAGGTAAATTAATTCATTTTTTTTAATATTTATTATTATTAAACTGACACATTCATTCTGAATGTTTGAGAAAGATTTTTGTCTCAAACCTTCTGCTATTACATTGTATTATCCATTCCCAAACTCCCCCCCTCCCCCCCAGGACAAGATTCCGCTGGATGCAAGACAAGAAAAATACTAGTATGGAACCAATTTAAATTAGTATTGCATTTCTTTCTCTTCATTGCAAACACCCTATATATGATTTTCTGTGAAAGAAGAAAATATACTTGAACATAATCCCCACTCTCCATTGCCCTGTAAAAATATGTTCGCCGCCCACCTTGCGATAAGGTTTTTATTAATATAAAATTCTGCATATAAACATTAATTTTGCTATAAAGAACGAAACGGTAATATATAACCAAGCAAAGATAATTGTTTTTAAAAATATATCTGGAGACTACATACATAGATACCAATATGCCAAAAATGAGACCTTAATTAGAAGGGTGCAGGCAGAATGCATACTATGAATCTTCTTAACATACCATGGCCAATCTAATGTCATTCATCTCTGGCCCATTCATATCATAGAAAGTGTTCCTCTTTTGTGTCATTATGTCTAATGATGCCCTTTCTGTCTATACCTAAATTGGGTAGACAAGGGTCTGGCCTCTGTCAACTGAAAAGCCCTCATGGATGGATGATCGTAAGCCCAGAAGTGCAGGAAAGGAAACCTTCTCTTCAAAATACTAAATGTCTTCAATTAATAACCTGGTTACTATGCAATAGGGCTGTTGTCTGGACTCATTCTCCATACGGGGTTCATGGGGGTTTAGGTATAGGTAGTCTATAAGACTTACTTTGGCAAGGAGTAACCAGAGTTCACCAAGTAGTATCCCATAGTGCAGTCCTGAAATTTCTATGTTTATAGGTTGATTCATTTCTTATTGTTATCAATGATTTGGTGATGGGATTTTGATGTTGTGAAAAGATGTGCACAAGTCCATTATGCAGAAATGATCCTAAACTTTTCAAGAGAGGTATTCCTAACCAGTTGATAATATTTAAGGTGATCTTTCAATTTGCACAGCATTTTATAAATTCTGGTGCTGCAAACCAGACATTGGGGTGTGGTTAAGGAGTGAGTTTAACAAAACAAAATGGTTCATAAGTATCAATTTGCATAACAAACATGTATGAATATTGGTGTGTTTGAAAACTGACACCTACTTCCGCTAACACTCATGTAAACAGGTCTCACTGAATGGACCTTATGAGCTAATACCACTGGTTCCATTACTGTTGTAACCCCTTTGTCTGGGTCACAACTTTAGATATTGAGATCCACATCTCTGTTTGATTTTATTAGGTATGAAACAATTAATGTATAACATGCAAACTATCATTAACACTGGTTGAATATTTTGGGATGTAAAAGAGATTTGTATATATCTGCACACAAACTCACAGCTGGCATTAAAGAAATGAATTCATACACTAGTATTCAACTTAAAATTGGCCAATGCTTCTATTCTAATCAAATGCACATTGATCAGAGAGTTAGATTTTGACTGGTGGATAGTTAGTTTTGAAAAAGCAGTGGAGCATGGGGATATGTTTTTTACAAGTATTATAGTTCACAATTAATTTTTAATGATCACTGCATATTTTGTGAATAAGCCGATCACACATTTTTATTCATTTTTTATGTAATATAGCTTAATCTGAATATAATTTATACACAACTAAACAAAAAGACCCCACACTTGTACCAAACGGATATAAATGCTCATATTAAAAGAAAAATTAGGGTGTGCATTTTTTAAAATTAAAAAAAACAAATAAAAAATTAAAAAAAATTAAAAAAAACAAAAAAAAAATTAAAAAAATTTAAAAAAAACAAAAAAAAAAAAAAAAAAAATTAAAAAAAAAAAAAAAAAAAAAAAAAAAAAAAAAAAACAAAAAAATAAAAAAAAAAAAAAAAAAAAAATTAATCCTATTCTGTCATTAGCATGCATCAGTAAGTATTTTTTATATCATGATACAGTGACTGATAAGGTATTTGGAACCACATGGGTATGTAGTGGCACAAGTGGTCTTTGCATAAGGTGAAGAAACGTGAACATCCAGAGACAAGAACCAAACATGGAAAATTACTCATAGCCTGTAGATGAGCTGGCCTAATAGATAAAGCACGTGGAAAGTTACTCATACTCCATAGCTGAGCTAGCCTAGTAAATAAAGCACATGACCACAGAGGGATCATTGAGAGAGTGGTCTATATCTTCTGATGGGAATAGTGTGTGCATTCATAAATTGTATGGTAGTCTACATTTTGCACTCCAAAAAGTAAATGTGTACAATTATAATTATTTTTTCAGTCTGTGATATTCTATGCATGTTTTTGAAAGTTTGGTAAGGGGTATTATTCCCATTCAATATAATATGTTATTACATTGACTTCTTGCACATGTAAATATGACAGCTTCTTGATGAAATAAAAACAGAAACATTTCATACCAGAACATTCAAAGAATGGAAACTTTTTTTGTGTAAATACTCTGCTTCATTTTCCTGTGGTACTTGGCTCTTGATAAAAATGTCATCAATATATCCAAGTACATTTGGGAATCCTGTTTAGGAAATTAAAAAAATTACATACTTAGTGAAGTTTGTCTTTTCTATTAGTGTAATGTGTGTATGTATGTCTGTCTGTGTGAGTGTGAAAGGATAATTTTTCTTACTAGCTGGTATATATGTTTATAAATGAGGTCCAGAAGATAACATTCTTTGTAACTAATTGAGTCAATGTTTGAAAATATTTATTATTTTTATTATTATTAATCAAATAAATGAAAGCTATACACAAGAAATTATTTTCATAAATTCTTAAAATATAAAAAAAAAAATTTTTTTTATAATTTGCTTCTTGAGATGTAATTAAGTGGAGGTGTGATTCCATTTTTTAAAAATAAATTCTACACCATATTTGTTAAAAATTGTGATTTTATTAATAAAATGAGGAAATATAAATGGCATATTACACATTATATTTGATATTATACAAAAATCTACAATTCAAAATATTTATATTATATATATATATATATATATATATATATATATATATATATATATATATATATATATATCCCTTACAACATGTGTAAATATGTCAAGCTTAATTAAGTGTTGGTCATTATTGTTGTTGTTGTTATAATTATGTAAAAATGTCTTTTCAAAATTTTGAGATTGCCCCATTGTAAGATTTTTATTTTTAGAAGAATGAAACAGGAAGCACTCTAGACTATATTGTACAATAAAAGAAATAGTCTTCGCCGATACTAGTTTGAAATCCAAATCCTTGTTGAAATGTATCGTTGTAGAACAGTATCATTAAGAAAAAAATGTATTGTTTTCTTTTCTTAATTACAATAATAAATAACTACTGCATCAATACTGCTTGTCCCATATGGAAATAATGTTCATCATGAATTCTTCTCGTACACAATTACATACGGTAATGTAAGGTCAGAGTTAAAAGAAAATGGCAGAGTACATTGTTGACAACACGTGTTTGTCTTAATTATGTTGCCAGACAGTGACTATGAGTGCGTGCAGTTTTCCAGTGTTACATTATTTTAAGACCTAGAGTCATAAGAATAGGCTTTTTAAGTGCGAGAAAGAAATTTCAAGGTTATACAACAGGTTAGCATATACAAAAGTCTCTATGGTGAAAAATACATACTTTTGGTAGAGTTATTTATTATATATTTCATAATGTGACATTGAAATGTATCAGTGGCGATATCACATTTGAAGCTACTTTCTTTTCCCGTTTAGGAAATATATCTGCCCATATGTAGGTTATTCAAACCTGTATTTCCATTTTTAAGCCTATTTCATTTTTCTTCTTCTGCTTCTTCTTCTTCTTCTCCTCTCTCTCTCTCTCCATCAGGATAAACAGATCATACAGTATATACATTCTGTAGACCCTCTAGTATACATTTATGTAATCAATGAGTAGGCGTCATCAAGAAATACCTAAAATCGAAATCCAAACAACAGAATGTGCCTCTGTTATAATTACTTTTCCACATAATTTAATGCATTCATTATCAGTGACTGAAATTACATGACCT
This sequence comes from Margaritifera margaritifera, assembly GCA_029931535.1. Classification (NCBI taxonomy): domain Eukaryota; kingdom Metazoa; phylum Mollusca; class Bivalvia; order Unionida; family Margaritiferidae; genus Margaritifera; species Margaritifera margaritifera. Next base: position 34,381 of record JAQPZY010000058.1, read on the forward strand.
CTTGCTATTCGATATTGTGTCGCCCATACAGTATCTTATACCTGTTACACTCTACGACAAACGGTAAAAAGTTTCAGATAAACGCTCTTGATTAAAAATATAGTAATACAATTGTTTAAGTAGCGATTTAACTCTCATCACAATCATAATCATGTTTGAAAATGATGGAGAAATCGAGCATAGATGAGCGTGTATTGCAAACCGAAATTCATTGTGAAATATTTCCTTATATGTACTCCAAAAACGTTGATATCCTCTATATATCTCGGGATGAAGATACATTCCCATGTTATTGAGACAAGTGTGTAGTTTGGTAGTTTTAAGGTAAGCACAAGGCAATGCTTACCATCAAATCTGATGACAGTGCCCAGACCTAAAAAAACAAAACATGTACTGTTTTAAATATTTACACATGAAATAGCCGAAAGACATGTACTGTCTTAAATATTTACACATGAATAGCCGAAAGACATGTACTGTCTTAAATATTTACACATGAATAGGAAAGACATGTACTGTCTTAAATATTTACACATGAATAGCCGAAAGACATGTACTGTCTTAAATATTTACACATGAATAGCCGAAAGACATGTACTGTCTTAAATATTTACACATGAATAGCCGAAAGACATGTACTGTCTTAAATATTTACACATGAAATAGCCGAAAGACATGTACTGTCTTAAATATTTACACATGAATAGCCGAAAGACATGTACTGTCTTAAATATTTACACATGAATAGGCGAAAGACATGTACTGTCTTAAATATTTACACATGAATAGCCGAAAGACATGTACTGTCTTAAATATTTACACATGAATAGCCGAAAGACATGTACTGTCTTAAATATTTACACATGAATAGCCGAAAGACATGTACTGTCTTAAATATTTACACATGAATAGCCGAAAGACATGTACTGTCTTAAATATTTACACATGAATAGCCGAAAGACATGTACTGTCTTAAATATTTACACATGAATAGCCGAAAGACATGTACTGTCTTAAATATTTACACATGAAATAGCCGAAAGACATGTACTGTCTTAAATATTTACACATGAATAGCCGAAAGACATGTACTGTCTTAAATATTTACACATGAATAGCCGAAAGAATAAAAAAGGAATGCCCAGATATAAGAATCTCATTCTAAATTACTGCATAATAAATTATTTCAAGTAATATTGATTGCATGAAATATCAATTAAAGCAGATCTGTCCAGAAAATATATTTTGTATATAAATTAACAGTAAGATACCATAATTCATTAAAGAGAAAGACTATATGTGCTGAAATTGTTTCCTCAAAGTAAAATACCCATATATCAATGACTGCAAAGGATGGAAACTCTTTATATTATAAACAGGGATAAGATAAAGAATATGGAGATAGGCATACGAACATGGAGAAAATCAATACAATAGCAAAGAAAACCACTAAAAAGACAACGCATACTTTATGTAGCATTGTTGCAAAGATGTAACATCAAATACATAAATTAAGCCGGTTATCTTAAAATCATGACATATTTCTATCACCTCTCTGACAATGTTGACAAATAAGGAGATATGGAATTAGAATTTATCACAGTGATATTGTTTTATATTGTGTCAATGAAGCCTACGCAATAGAATGTACTCTTATAAATTTCACGAGTGTGCTAGTCCTACCTATTTGATACCTACTTATCGCGACGATGAATCCATCTTTTCCACAGTGTAAACTAAAAATTAAGCGGTAGTATCTCCTTTGTTGTAACCTCTAGTACATAGGAAATTATTTTAATATATTATTAGCATGACTGGAATAAAGATTTCAGAAGCAGACAACAACCAATCAATAGTCAGATAACAATCTATTCAATTTGCTAGATGCAGTATCATTCGATAGTTTTACCAATGGGAGGGGCAAATTTTTAAAAGCTTGCCTTGATAAAATCTGTACAGACTATCGACCAAATCGAATTTCTGTATAAATACGTAAACCCATAAACCCCACAATATATATTAAAGTGGGAGACACAGT